>OY718806.1:1950364-1962864 GCA_963070105.1 Litomosoides sigmodontis
AATGGAAAAAAATTTTAGGTGCGAAGAAAATAGGAAATGAGAGAATTAGAAGTGATTCTAACAGGGCACATCGTAGCAATACAAATTATAAATCTAAAAAGAAAATGATGAAAAAAAAATTAGCGATTTTCAAGGACACGTGAAGTAAAATGAACTAACTGGTTTACACGCACTTTTTTTTTGATGTAACAAAATTGATTTCATAGTGAAGTGAAATTACTACTCCCTATTGATTGAAGAATTTTCACTGAATTAAAACACTTGACATTGTAAATTATTTGCTCATACAAAAGCTCAGGTATTCCAAAATTTTTATTTCCCTATTAATAATTAAATATTTTTCACCGTACACATAATAAATCAGAGTAGGATTAAAGTAAGGAAATAAATGAATTAATTTGAATTTTTTCTTCTTCTGAGCTTCAGTTATCAGATGTGAAGTTGTCTCCACTGGAACGTCATTCTTCATTACTCGAAATAACTTTTAACTAACTAGCTAAAGATGAAGACATCGTTACTCACAATTTATTTTAACTGTTAGCTGTCAATGCTAAAGATGAAGACATCGTTACTCACAATTTATTTTAACTGTTAGCTGTCAATGCTTACATTAGCAGATGTTTTAAATCAAATATTGGATGTTAAACTACAATTTTTTTTTCAAACTTTTTATTTTTAAATGTTGCTCGGCTGCTGATGTGTGAAGTCCTGTCGTATCGTAAAACTATTTCACTTATAATTGAAAATGTGAAACAGTTAGCAAAAGAAATGCTACTAATTACTGCACGAATATCATATTACTACTGCCTTTTTTAGGAATGAAAAAAAAAGAATGAGCAACCATTTTTGACTGTATAGTTCAGCAAAAAAAAAAGTGGACTTTCTTAAATTCCGAATAGAACTTTTAAAATTACAGTTGATTGGATTTAATACATATTTATAAAGATCCAGCAAATTAGATAATTTAATCCTGCTCATTACAATAATTTATTTTTTCCTAAATCACCATAGCATGACCTGATCAATTAGAATTTGAGTTGGTTTATTATAAGTTAACAATCAATAACATCTCATTTTCTCGTTTTCAGCGGAAGTAAAACAACGCAAAATTAAGCGACAATGTTTGTTTAAATAAAAATTTAATTTCGCTAAATTTTAATATAACAATTGGAAAAACTGTAAATATAATCGATTAGAAATATAAAATTTCCAATTGATACTACTACTGCATCAATGAAACGGTCAATGATATTAGCGCAAAAAATTAAATTTTCTTCAACCTAATAACAACATTTCGTGAATTTAACAAGAAACTGCTAATTGTAAAATGCAGTAGAGAATTCATCTCGTTTTATTTGTCAAAGGCGAAATACACCTTTTTTTTTTTTCTTTTCCTCTTCCAACAGTAATTGAAAAATGCAATGTGGTAATTTTAAGAGAAACAAAAAAAAACACGCACACAACACAAATTACTTAAACAATTTTATTTTTTTTAGCTTTATGCAACAAATGGAATAATTCAAAACAAATTTTTAAAAATTAAAAATCATAATTTCACAGATTGTAATTCGTATATCGTCAAATAGCCGTACTAAATGAAGAAACGAAAGATGTGGAGTGAAACACTTTAATGATACCTTATTAAATGCACTCAAAAATTAGCTTCCAAAAATTCATACGATAAACATGTTCGAGCGGAAATATATGTTAGAAATTGGACGAGAAAAAGTTATGCTCAGTGAAGCAAACGAAATGTTATTGTTGAAGAATTTAATCGTTTTATACAGCCGAAGTGTACCAATAAAAATCGACACTTTCAGCCCTTAAATTCATACTTTTCTCCAAATGCAAAAAATTTTGCTGAAATCATTAACTTGAAATTTTCCGAATAATAAAAATACATAATTTTTTCATTCGCTCTTTTTTTTTGCATATAAAAGAAAGGAAGAAGTGAAAATGCACTCATTTTTTATTGTTCAAAACAACTTCTGCAATATATTTGAGGAAAAAAAAGCGAAAGATTTGAACGAAGACATTAAAGGTGTAAAAGTTTAGGAAAGAGTCAAAATTTTGTTAAAATAATATTAAATAATTTATGATTCACAACAATTGTGTATGTGTATGTGTATGTGTGTGTGTGTGTGTGTGTGTGTGTGTGTGTGTGTGTGTGTGTGTGTGTGTGTGTGTGTGTGTGTGTGTGTGCGTGTGTGTGTGTGTGTGTGTGCGTGTGTGTGCGCTTTTTTTTTAAATCTTCCTCAGCTTAATATTAATGGTTACTTCAAAGCAATTGAATTGACTGGGAACAATAAGCAATTGGTATAATGTAATAATAATTTCTTTTCCGTCAAAAATGTTTAGCAGTAAAATGAAATTTTTACAACGCCACACAACAAGTACTAATATCCTAACTTTATGATTTTGTGAATTTTTTTCTCCTGTTGAAATAATTCCAGGCATAAATGAAAAACTGTAAACGTAACAGTAACGATCATCGGGCATTTTAGTCGTAATATAATATTTCTGGAAATTTTAGCAATCAATAAAAATGGTACAAACTTAAGGAATTCCTAAACCAAACATGGAATTAGTATTTTAAAAGAGGAAAACATAGAAATTCATTGATGTGCCTCTAATTATATATTTATATGAATCTTTGGGACTACTGGAAAAACAGGTTCTACAAAATGTTGCTGTAAGTAGTAAAATGTAAAAAAAAAAAAATTGAAAAACAGAGGTGAGAGAGAGAGAGAAAGAGGGAAAAGTAAACTGTTAAACACGGAGGAGTGGAACTAAAACTATATTCTTTCACATATTTATAATTGTTTCCCATGAATGAGACGTAGAATCATTCATTGCAAATTATACATTTTGCCATTATAATAAATAAAAAGTAATATGTGACATTTTGTAAAATTTAATAAAACATCCTAAAGTTTATAATTCAATTCTTCCTATTATTGAATTCGATGAATCATTCTAATCAAAATGAGCAAAAAAAAATTCCTCAAACATCAATCCATGAAAAACACTAAGAATATAACTAAAATATTAGGATTAAAATAGTACATGTGCGCGTATGCATATGCATGTGTGTGTGTGTGTGTGGAAAGCGAAGGAAAAGGAATAGTTCCGTGCCCGGAATTTAAAATTAGGCCTATAGCATGGAATTGTGCAAAAGAAGTAAAAATATAATGTCTTCAAAAACTCGTGTTTCCTAAACTCTGCTAATCAAATTGTGTGTAACATTGGATGAAATTAGGTTTACAATTTGGAAATGTTATTAGACTTGAACATTGTGCACACTTTAGATTTTTAATGAAAACTTTCTTCATGATATCCCAGTAATGCAATAATGTAAGACGAAAATTTCAAACTTAATCAACGAATCACATTGCCAATCAATAACAATACAAGGTTAAAATACCTCGTTATTGATTGAAAATATTTATAGAAATTATCTAAAAGTGCATGCAGTTTTCACAACATTTCATTCGCACACTCTTGCATTTTTCACCATTTTTACATAATAGATGGAAAGGAAGTTAGATCGATTGGATCAGTTATTGGAAAAGAAATTTTTGATATATGTTGAGAAAACAAAAATCAGTGATTAGCTAATAATTGCAAGTTGAAAAAGCACAGTGCAAAATTAGCAGTTAATCGATCATATGAATAAATATACTATTTATTGATTTTAACAAATAAACTATTTATGCGTTCATGAAATGGAATTTGTTGAAAAATGCTTTCATGCTTGAGGATTGTAATGAATTACTTGTAAAAGTGATGTGTTATAATTTTAGAGCTAACATTTAATTGAAAATTAATTAAATTATAATCTTACATGAAAATAACATCCTTATACTAAAAAAAAATTAAAAGTAATTGTTGAAAATTCACAGTTACACTCATACTTAAAATTTTTTTTTTATTTACGTGTATAATTAATTAATCTGTACCAGTAAATTTTTTCTACTTGTATATTCGTCTCCATGCTATTGATTTTTAATACGACAGCTTGTTTTTTTTTTTGAAAAAAACAAAATGAAACAGTTTAATAAGAAAGCAAAAACATTAAACCCTTTGTAAAAATTATCGTTTACACATTTTTTACACGTATGTAAAGTGCAAAACAAAATTTGATAGAATGATATCTGCCGTGCTTCATCTTCTTTACCTCTTTGTTTATTCACAAAAGAAGCTGAGGTGAAAAAGAAAACAAAAGGAAGTGAAGAGATGGGAAAGTGCGTAACCTTGGTGACTAACAGTTTTCTTTTCTTCTTTCATTTTTTTTGTTTCAAATTTTTTTTAGATTATATGAAAGGGATAAGGAGTGAAAAGGTAGGACAAGAAAGAAGGGAGCAAAAAGTCATTTCATTAACACCAACATAATAATTACTATGAAATTTTATAAAACAAAAAAGAAAAAAGCATGAAAGCTTTTACCTTTCTAACATTCATTTCAACTTTCACTCATTTAAAGGAAGTGAAAAAAATTGCAGAAGTAGACTAGTAGAATCGGAAAGAATGAAGAAAACGATTACGGAAGGTTCTTAAAACACAAAATTGCATATTATCTTAATTTTTGTAGCTTTTCTCCTTCTCTTTCTCTCTCTCTCTCTCTCTCTCCCGCTCTACCTCTATATATATAAATGTCTGTGCATTTTATAATTTAAGTATTTATCATTAACATTATTCTACATGGAACACACTTTCGTTAATTACTTATTTACATCGTTCTAAAGCAACGATGTTCCTCTTCATGTTATAATAGTATGTGCCATGAAAATTTGACAAAATTATTCATTTATGCAATAGGTTAAAAGGAAAGAAGGGGAAAGGTCACGCATGAAAAAGACGAGTGGATAATTCTATTCATGTATGAATGATATGGAACTCCGTGAAATCTCTCATTTTAAATAGCGTAGCCTAAACTGAAAGTCTAATTTGATTTCGTTGAATTAAATTTATAGATTAAAATAAGAATATTGAAGAATCATAATTAATTAGTCATACATACCAATCGCATCCAAAACAAATACTATTATCCAAATGAATGAAAGTTTTTTTGAGCTATTTTCTGATTTCCTGACCATTATGATTGGAATGTGAAGTTTGGATCTGACTGAATCTTGAAAAGTTCAAAAATTTACAGCAATAATAACGACAGCAACAATTTTTCAGCAAAACTTGTTTATATTTGTTAACGAACGGAATATTTTAGATTGTCTGACGAGACACCGATTGAAAATTCCAACTCTTTTGATAATTATGTTCCAAAATTACTTTAATACTTCAAAAGTTAATCCAAACAAAATTCAATTTTACATTTACATTTCTTTTCATAATTTTCTTAATGCACTTATTTTTTTTAAAGATAATGACTAGCTCTGCTTGAATTCAATAAGCATACACAGAACCAAGCTGATATTTTTTTTCGCACCTTTAATATGTGTTTTGTTAAAAAAATTCTTCGCCCAAAAAAGCTTGGTAAACAGACAACAAATAATTTCCTTTCGTTTTGACAAATTAAAATTCTTGCATACACTTTCATTCCTTGAGCAACTATCGATTTTACTAATGCAAGCTTTAATTATTCTACTTTAGTTTGATAAGCAAAACATAAAATGGAGAGGAAGTGATAGATGTGAATATGAACTAAATAATTTTAAGAAATTAATAAATTTTCACAATATATAAACAAGGAATTTACACGGAAAAAACTACCTGCAAAATCAAATTCATTATTAATTATCATAAGATCAACACAGTTTCGCAGAATAGGGAAGGGAGGATATACATATACATATATATATATATATAAGCACACTTTTTTCAAGACATGAACTCTTCAAAATTTAAAAAACATCTACTCACTAGGCATAATTACTAGACACCAGATATATCAGGTATGGTTTCAGACACCATATTTTTGTACTTCATGCAAAGATTATCACGGAACACATAAACGAGAACAAATTGTAATTAAAAAGTAATTATGGGGAGCACTAATTCGTCTAGCAAAATACTGTAGTGGTGCCGTGTTTAATGTATTCAAAACATCCGAATGGCCTTTCCATCTCTCTGTTCAATGTGTTTAACTAGATTTCGTATTATTAATGCGAACAAACCACTATAGCATGGAATTTACAAATTCCTGAGTTATTTTAAAAAAAGAAAAATGGGATGTCACGCAAGGGATGGAATAATATTAAATTTACATATACCAAAAGATAGTTCCTGCAAGTGATGTTGAACAAATGGTAGAAGAAAGGAGAACTAAAAACCTCCTATTACGGCACTATTTCCATCTTTGTAAATTTTATGCCGAAGTCGTTTGTGGAGATTAAGAATGTGAGTGTAACATATACAGCAAAAAGGAGAATTACGGCCCGAAAATTTTACACAAGATTTTCACCACTATACCTTTGTCATCATTTTCATCCACGTTTTACAACAAATTTTGCCAAATAAAAGCACCAGATCCAATCAAATCAAACAAACTGTGAAACAAGATTATAAAAATAACAATTTAGCAGTTTGAAAGGCTGAAAGTATAATAAAACAACAAAACAAGTAAAAACCATTTGTTACGTCTTCTTTTCATTCCACCACCTTTTCCAGCGATTTCTCATTTAGTGGTTTCAAGGAGAAACAACAAACCCTGAGGTGTGCACACAGCTGCCGAATAATCATTACGCAGTATAATGACAGGCTGGCGTAAGCATATACCTTAAAATTAAGAGTTATGATTGATTATAAATGTTAATACACTTTTCAAACAGGTGAGAGTCCAGGTCTACTGACAAGAGACTCATTCTAGAGCAAGTGACTGTGTGTTGAATGCGGTTTAAAATATGAATTAAGGGTTAAATAGTACCACTTCACTGCTTGCACCGGTAATAGTTCATATAAATAAAATTTCAGTACGAAATTAAGCATAAAACTTTTGCTCTTCACTGTTTGTATTATGTGTACGAAATTATGAATTTTGATTTCAAAGGATCGCTTAAGATGATTATCCGAAGTAACTGTAACAACTAATTAATAGTCGAAATTTTGGAAAAATGCGATATGCGCAAACGAAGGAAAAACTTGCTGTGGCACAAACAAGAAGATAAAACTCGTTCAATGGCATATCATAATACTGATTAAGCATCATCATCAAAGGCGAGAGATAGATCCAATCCCACATTGCTAATTCACTTCGACTCATGTGCGCTACTATTAATCTGAAATTTTCCGATTTTTCACTTCAGTAACATATATAGAAAACTGATTTAGCAAGAAATCAGTGCAAAAGAAAAAATTATGAATTGTTATATTGAAACTTCCTGTATCGTTTCAAAAATCTAATATAGCTGAGGCAACATTAAAGTAGAAATAAGTATTGTCTTCAAAGTTCCGTTCCTTATGTTATTCTTTTCTGCAAGCATAAATTTGTAGAAATTTTAATTAACACTACAAATATATTAACTTGAGGAAGCACACTGAAGTGGAAGTGGATATCTAATAATAATATAAGCTCACCTCAAAGTAGCTTTCGTTGAGACTGCACCAAGACATAAAGCGAATAAAGTGATGTGATCATCGTAAACAGCTGTTACTGATTTACTGTATATCATGCAAAATGGTGTTATCATCATCAGCAATGGTATCAACGGTGATAAAACGGATGTGTCCTAAAATTTATGTTGAGTCTCAAGACAATTTGACAAAATCTACAATTATAAAAAGCTTAAAATTTGAACTTACCGCAACTGTTGATCCATTCTTTCCTATACCTCCAGTAACGACATCTACGAGATAATCGCTAATCTGAGATATGCACATTAAGGAGGAGATGAAAATGGCCACATACTTTAAACTGATATGCAGGAACTGAAAGAAATTAGAGCTCTTAATGAAAGAATTCAAATTGACTCTTCGGTTCCACAGATATTCGTATATTGACATCAAAAACTGAAAGCGATAGCACTAAAATAACCTGTTTCGTCCAAAAACCTGTGCCAAATATAGATGTTACTAGCAAAACGACTAAAATAGTCATCTGCGCCTCAGTAACGTCAAATCTGAAAAACATACCAGTATTTGTTGTATTTTTCGAATTTGCAAGGACACAAATCAAAATTCAAATTATTTTATCTTAAAGCATATCCTGACACCAACCTAGTCATAAGACCACAAAAAATTAGTAGAAGAACTTGCTTTGCAAATTTCAAACGTCCTGTACAATACGTACTCCAGTGTGCACAATAAAAAAGCACAACAGATGATACGGTCACAAAGAGCACAACGTAGCGCTCTTGTCCCAATAACATCGCATAACAAATGTTCAGCGTAACAAGCACTGAATTGTTCATATTAGTGCGAAAAATTGTTAAATAAGCTGAAAAAAATAGGGGCAACACCAAAGCTATCGCATTCATAACCCACACGATGATGATGAATAGGAATAAGCAAAAACCAAACAACATAACTTCTTATGGTAGCAAGTAGCGATTTTTAAATATTACATAAATATCAAACCTTGGGACATGGCGTCGCAACCGTGATCGAACAGCTCACCTAGAGGCGAACTAGAGTCTGTACGACGGGCCTGCTTCCCGTCAGTAGCATCCAAGGTTTGGTATAAAAATACGCCAAGTGCTGCTTGAAAATATGCCCAGGATGATGCCTGCAATAAAAGAGGTAACTGCTTTATAAGTACATAATATTTAGAAGTTTGTCCCTGTCGCTGTACCAAAACAAATTTAATGTAGATGGTGGGTGGCATAACGAAGTTAAACTTACGGCAATTTTGGCATCATATGAGAAAGAGGCCAAGATGAGCACAGTTATAAGGTTTATAAAAAATCCCGACATAGTGATTACATTTGGAGCAACCCACATAGGATAGAATTGAACCACATATTCCCAAAACCTGGAATGCAGTTAGCAACGAGCTCACATTTCTCGTGCGTTCATTTGCTAATATACATTCTCAAGAAAATTTGTTACTAGTTTCCTTATGCTTTGAACTGCTACTGTTAGCTCATTAAGGACACATAGTTGAAGTCAAGGAGATATCCCTCGAGATTTGTAATAGCTTAATTAATTTTTTACAAGCTTGAAAATGAATTTAAAATTGAGAATTGGCGTGGAAATCGTTTTAAAAAATACCGTTTCATGCAGTACTCATCAAGCCACGATGTATCAACTGAAGAATATTTATGCTCTCGTAAGCGGTCCATTTGAGCAACTCGAAGCTGGCAATCACCTTCTAAATAATCTTCCCATGCACTACGTACTGACCATTTCACGTATTCCATAGTTCTCTAAATTCCCTATGCAATTATATAAGCTAAAAAAACTCGTCAAAACGTAAGTCTCCAGCAGCTCATACCAGAAAAAGGAATCATTGTGATATAAATTGAAAGAAGTGTTCTAATTTCGATGTGTTAGGTATATTTCTGAGTATATGAAAGGAAAATTAGAAAACCAGAGTTTCAATGCTTAACAGCTAAAGTTTCAATTGGAAATTTTTAGGGAAAATCTTCCCGTCTGATATATTACAAAGAAAGCACTGAAAATTAAGTAAAGTTTGTGCTTGTTGTATTGAAGAAAGGAAAGAGGAGAAAGGAGGGTGACATGCTATCCAAATGTATGAAGTGTTAGGATACGATTCGTAACTGCTCCAGCAAATGAATGATTGTAATAAGCCTTGTGAACCGGGACCGTTACAGCTATTAAGCTACTTTTACAGGAAAGTCAAAAATGGGACATGGAAGCGGTGGTTAAACATGAACACTTTTAACCGAAGAGTCAATCTATCATGTCTTTCTTCACTTCCCTAGAAGAATGCAAAACCAACAATACCAGACTTGACCTAAGAGACTGCTCCTTTACCTTCATAATCATACAGTGATACTACTATATCGTCTCATACAGGGAACTTTTGCATACATCTGGGGAGCTAATGCTACTAGCTGTTCAATAATATGGGACTTCATCTTATGCTTCATTGAAAGAGCAGGCAAAAAGAGAACCCACACGCTAGCTGAAATTACTATCGTATATAACAGAAATTACAAAACGCATACATTTGCAAAAATCACTTTCTTCCACCACTCATTTCCTCAATACATGTTTGTGAGTCAGATGAATGGGTTTTAGACACTCCTACTTGTCTTTTGTTTTCGGTAAAGGCATCGGTGGAACAAGGAATAACACATTATGGTAGCCTTCAACTTTCAAAAGAAAAAGCAAAATGTAGAATGTTTCCCGAGATAAGTAAGAGATGGAACGGATTTTGTTATTATCAGCTAATTGTAAACAGTTGATTACTATGCTAAGAAAGGAGGTTAAACAAAATTATACAAAGATTTCAACAAATATGTTATAAGCTAACTAACTTGAATAACGTAACAGAGACGATGTAAAAAAATATATGGGAAAAATGAACAACGCTCTTCTTTGCTGGTTCCACAGTAAGTGGAAACTGCAAAAGATAAGATGGTGCCTGAGAAATTTACTAAGGCAGTAGGGCAGAGCAAATAAAAAGGAACAAAAACTCCGCGTTGGTAGTTCCTCCTAAACAGCTTGAAATCAAAATCTGTTGTGTTTGTTACCAATTTTATGATAGGTAGATCATTAAATACGCTTTCTGGAAATTTAACACTAGTACAAACACATAAGCATTCTATTCATCGTCCTTCATTTCTTTTGTTTGATATAGCTATTGTCCGTTCAGCAATCATCATTTAGCTCCTGAAAAATTTTCGAATATTCTGCTAACCATGTGGTCTGGGTGATTTCAGTTAACGTACAGCGGTTGTATCCTTTTCTGTCAAGTAACTTTGCTTAGCATGACATTGAACCAGGCAACCTTCGCATGAATAATTATGAGGGCTTGAATTGAAGATGCAAAAAAATGCTATGATAATCATGTCTTAAAGTATTCTGCAACACTATATAATCAAGCTGCGATTTGTTTACCTTGCTTTTTTCATTGTAGCTTTTGAAGATGTCTCAAAGAATGAAATCTACTTTTATTTTAAATTTGAAATAGCACAGTAACAATACTTTTTGTAGAGTCTGTATTATTTCATGGAAATGTGAAAGTAGAATGGAGGAGAAGAACATGAATGGAGAACGGGAACATAAAGTGATGACATCGTAAATTTTTCATAATTGACTAACTTTGCAGTCACTTGTACCTGAGCAAATAAATGGTTAAATGTATACAGCACAAAAGGAAAACCCTAAACATAGAAAAATCTTAGCGTATGCTTCAGACACGAGACATGGGAACAGATATGAAATCCTCCTACACTCACTAAAGCTGATGTCATTTACATTTGTACTATTATATGAACCCCTTCCTACAATCGGCTACTCTTAACATAATATCTAGACATGAAACGTTACAAAATAAATATCTCCTAAATCTTCAAAAAAGAAGGATACACTGTGTCATGGGCTCCATACTGGGCTTGAACGAAACGGTGGTTCAGTCTTGAAATAGAATACTGCAAAAAGATACAACACTATAAAGTCGAAGCAAAAAATGCTCCTCCAGTGATGTAATGTCATTGTTAACGATATAGGATATTACATTAGTAACAATGACATAACATCATAGTTTTTTGAGCATCCCCTTGTTCAATGCAAACACTATTATTTTGCTGCTTTATATAAACTGCGAGAGAATAAAATTTACTCACATATCTCCGTCCAATTATGAATCATTTCCAGAAAACGATGTGTTACAGTGATCATCACGAGTTTAAATTACGAATATATTCTGGTCTAAATCATTTTGAAAAAAATTACTTTGTTAATGCTGTGATAAACAAAAAATAAAAATAAAATTAAGGAAGCAATGCGAAGTAACATGCAAAAAAAAAATAACGTTAAATTATACACAAGCGAGGTACCTTAAAGCGTGCACGACAGCAGTATTTGCTCACGAAACTTCGGGAATTTCTTACACCATAGCGGCGTACAAACTCACGTGGTAAATGTCGTGATGTTGGTCGTACCCAACCGCGGCTCTGTTCTTCACCATTCATTACACCCTTAAAAGTTGAATTACCCTTACCTTCACATAATACAGCTACGTTCATCAAACAAATCAACTCTTTCACTTATAATCTTACATACTAGCGCGGAAACAAATGGATTGGAAAATTGCAGAACTTTCAATAAAATTTGAAAAAATACATATGTAGCATTAAAAGTAAAGAGCAAGTCAACAAATTCGAAACGTCAGTTATATTAAATTTACTGCGTTCCCAATTTTTCAATCGTATTTTTTGATGCACACAAAAGCTCCTACAGTTACGCTACAAACTGCATGCAGAAAACGTGAACACCGATCACTCCGATATGGAAAAGATAAAAGTGTGACAACGAAACAAAAAGTTATTCCTGAAAGGACTGAAGAAGTGCGAATACAAACACACATAAACGGACGTTTGAACAGGAAAAAGTTGAATGATATCAAGAAAATAACCAAT
>OY718806.1:1967864-1997864 GCA_963070105.1 Litomosoides sigmodontis
TTTCAATGATATTTATGGAATTTTTTTCTTTGACCATAACAAAGTGCAAGATAATGACCAATTTTAGAACACAACAAATGAATATCCATGCACCAATATTTGTCACATTTATATCAAAATTTCTCTTATTCGTGTTAGATTAAAAAAAAAAAAGGAAAATTTCATCATTCTAACATACTTGAAAATCAAATTACTAATGTGGAAAAAAAGATAATTTTAAAAGAACTAAAAAAAAAAAAAAGAAAACGAAAGAAACCTTAATCGACGGTGCACCAAGCATTGTAACGATAATTTTTATTTGTCCACTAACACTTCGACCGGGAAACAATTCACGTCGAATAATCATTTCAGCAAAGATGCACGCAACTGCCCATAAATCTACCGCTGTTGAGTGTTCGGGCATTACGAAAAGAAGCTCGGGTGCTCTGGAAAATTTACGTCAATTAACTTGTTTGTTTTTGTTTCATTCAGTTATCCAAAATTAATGGAATACCTTCCTCAAT
The DNA here is from genome assembly GCA_963070105.1 of Litomosoides sigmodontis. Taxonomy (NCBI): domain Eukaryota; kingdom Metazoa; phylum Nematoda; class Chromadorea; order Rhabditida; family Onchocercidae; genus Litomosoides; species Litomosoides sigmodontis. The sequence continues at coordinate 1,968,368 of OY718806.1, forward strand.
TCTCAAACTTTTAATTAATCCATCAAATAGCGAAATCACATTTGCAATCTCAAAGAGGGAGTGAAAAATGAGAGGAAAATGAAAAGCAGAGGTAAAGGAAAGAAGAGAAAGCACCGTTAACTTTATAAATTTCATTCAAATTTGATAATTTATATTTCAAAAATGAAATTTATCGTTGATTAGTGGGATGAAATGATGTTAGTTACCTGTACGGGAGTGTAGTTATATGTTGTGTCATGTAGAATGAATGTTCTTCCACTTCCTCAATCTGATTTTTCATTGCTAATTTAGCCATACCAAAATCGGCTATACGCAAATGACAATTGCCATTTACAAGTAAATTTGACGGTTTCAAGTCACGATGTGCAATACCAGCAGTATGTATGTACTGTAATTAATGAACATTCTAAATATAATTTCATTTAATGAATTTTAGAATTGAAAAAATTTAATGAATGAAATGCTTACCCTAAGACCTCGTAATATTTGATACAGAAAGTGAGAAATTAAATCATCTTCCATTGGGCCACCGCAATAAATAAGATGATGAAGATTACCCTCCATAAGATCCATCACGAGGTAAACATTTATTCCTTAAGAAAAAAAAAAAAGAAGCGACATATAAAATTATTTATTAACTCAAAGTAATCCCCCAAAATAAGACATGTAGAATTTGAAAATATACATACCTAAATTACCGGGTGTCCGAAAGATATCCCTGAGGCTAACAATATTTTCATGAGCAATATAACGCAGCACTCGAATTTCACGCAATGTACGCCTCGCTGAAGTTGGCGTTGCTGACGCATGGCCGATTTTTTTTATGGCAACCTAAATATTTCAGCACTGAGAATGGAAAAAGCAAACCTGAAAGGAAAGATTTCGAATGTAATACACTGAAATTGCTATCTGCTTCAGAATAAATCCACAAACTTTTGTTCCTGAATTTCGTTCAACTGCTTCGCATACAATTCCAAAAGCGCCAGAACCTATATTTCTAATCGCTTCATAGCTACTGCCAGCTGCTCCAAATTGAAAATCAAGAAGAAGCTGCCGACGAGCAAGATCATCCAGTATCCTATTGAAAGCCTGTGCCGTTGCTGGCATCCTGAAAAATTCACTAATAATGAAGAAAATTTTTAATTCAACGAAATACACACAAAAGTGGAACTTCGTCGTTTCACACAAAAAACTCAATTACGAATATTTGATACAGTGAGAAATCAAACACAACTTCACATTCCACCGAGACAAACTAATTGAGGCACACTAGTACACAAATCACAGAAATACGGTGATTTTAATTACTTTTTCAACTAATGTGAAAGTTTCATCGAAATCCCACTTTACATTTTAAATCTCATTCCACTGTTCATTCCACTGTTTTATTTTCTTCCTTCCCTCGTTCATTATAAGTTTTTCGTTCACATCTAATTTTTTAGCGATTAAAAATTAATTAAGTACATTTCACAAAATAAATCGTTATGTGGCGAACCATCGTATTTTAGTGATATGAAGCTAGCAGCATCAGTGAATAGAGCTTATATTATTAATTTAATTAATTATACAATCAGTAAAATATACACAATAACAAACAAATATCCTCGAAAAATAACAGCATCTTAAAAAATTTCAAAATTTTTATTAGAAAAGAGTGAGTATTTCAATGAAAAGATAACCCATTCAAGAAGGAAACTCAAAGAGAGACGATGAGGGAGAGATTTATGCCACATTAGTTCCTAAAAGATGTTCATTCAAATGTACGATAAATATGTAAACCTTCATTGAATCATCAAATTTTTTCAAAAATAAAAAATTTTCTTAAAAAAAATGAAAAACTAAAAATATGAACTCACTCACTGACGGTAAATAAAAACTGGCGTGGAAAAATTAGACAATTTTACACAACTGAAAAAGTTACAGCAAAACGCACGCTTCCACACACACACACACACACACACACACACACACACACACACACACGAGAAAAGGTTGTGCATTATCAAATGATATTAGTTTAATCAATTTTGAGAAATTATACAAAAGGAAAGAAAAAGAACCAAACAATAATATGTATATTTATTATGAAAAGTAATCACTATGCTATTGTATATTAAGAAGAGCTTATTTTGTAACATTATTAAAAAAAAAAATGGAAATCATTAATTCAGCTTCTCTACGCCGATATTATCATAACAGCACAAAGGAAAAAGGTGACAGAAAAAAAAAAGCAACTTTCTCGTAGGGCAAGTGTAAAGGCATTTATTAACAAATGCAAAATAAAAGAAAATTGGAAAAGCTCAACGCACAAATAAGTATATGCTTAGGCAATTTGAGGTATAAAAATCAAATATTTTCCTCGTTGAAATAAGTGAACGCTTTACAGGTGGTTATATCATTATTGTACTAAAATACAAAATTGATTGAAAATTTCCTTCTTATTATTGTATGGCTCTGAATCATTTAAATTTAACATTATACGTCATTTAATAGGACGACGAAAATTTATGGATATTTTTGTTTCACTACACAGTATCATCCATTGATAAATTGAACCATCGCATATTTCCTATCAATTAATCATTACCACCAATAAACAACAACAATAATTTTTATTATTTTATTATTTTATTATTTTATTATTTTATTATTTTATTATTTTATTATTTTATTATTATTATTATTATTATTATTATTATTATTATTATTATTATTATTATTATTATTATTATTATTATTATTATTATTATTATTATTATTATTATTATTATTATTATTATTATTATTATTATTATTATTATTATTATTATTATTATTATTATTATTATTATTATTATTATTATTATTATTATTATTATTATTATTATTATTATTATTATTATTATTATTATTATTATTATTATTATTATTATTATTATTATTATTATTATTATTATTATTATTATTATTATTATTATTATTATTATTATTATTATTATTATTATTATTATTATTATTATTATTATTATTATTATTATTATTATTATTATTATTATTATTATTATTATTATTATTATTATTATTATTATTATTATTATTATTATTATTATTATTATTATTATTATTATTATTATTATTATTATTATTATTATTATTATTATTATTATTATTATTATTATTATTATTATTATTATTATTATTATTATTATTATTATTATTATTATTATTATTATTATTGTTATTGTTATTGTTATTATTATTATTATTATTAAATTATTATTATTGCTAATTTGAATAAATGAACAAAAAAGCAAACGGTTGAATAGTCAAATTTTACTCATCATCAATGGCTAATTACGGTAAAAAGAGAGACTAATTAACTAAAGACTAATTAAGCTAACTAAAATAAAACATATTTAGAATGGAAAAAAAAACTCCATTTTGATCGCATATTGAAACAGCAGTATGTAATATTCTTTGATCTCATGAATAATCATTTTCAGTACAATTGAAATTATTATAAGCGTATATTAGTGCTGAGAAATTACATTTAAAATTAGAATTGGAGAATTGCAGTTAAATGTGTAGGATTGAGAGGAGTTAGGAGTAGCAAATCTACTAATGAAAAAAAAAAAGGAAGAATGATAAGTTGGCAAATCGATGAAAAAAAAATCGATGTGTGGGAGAAACAGAAAGAATTATAAAATGGAACGAAAATGTTGCTGATGTCGAAATAAAAATTGAAAATCAATTTTAATCAATTTACAGATAAAAGAAATTAAATTGAGAGAAAGTGGAGAGAACAACAAATTTATGGTTTTGATTGTTTTACTACCTCTCTTTTTTCTAATACCTCAAAAAACAAAACGAAAAAACTTGTCCACGAAGATCGAGCAACATGCAGGAACACCAACATTGATAAAATTAGAAAGAACAATGGAAAATATTTAACGGCATACGTGTAAACTATTTTCACTTACAGCTGTGAAGAGAAAATGATTGAAACGATTTTGATTGAAATTAACATTTCATTCGTTTGGATATAATTTATGTGAGTGGCTAAATTTTCAATCAGAATACAGCCTAATCAATTTAATTTCTCCTGCTTTTTAAGCATCATATTACAATTATTACTGTTAAATTTTAGCCAATTAAAAAAAAAAAGATAAATTAACGATAATTTTTATCAAATTATATTCAATAAACCTCAATAGTGCTAGTTAAATTTTTTGCTCATTTACATTTTCTGAAAATTGCTGAAAGTAAGAGATAAAGTAACATTGTACGTGTAAATTTGTTTGCATTAAAAATTAATAAAAAGTGAAATTTTCACTTTTTTTTAATTTTGAAATTGCTGTTAGTGATGAGATTTTTGTTAGTTCAAAAACATCAAATGAAATTCGTTTCCGAAAAAAGCTATACAAAGTACATTACGTTTGAAGTTGCGATCGTAAAAATGCAAGCGTAAGTGGAAAAAAAAAGAGAAAGACGAAGATGAAAAAAAAATTGAAAGTGGAAAAAGATGAATAAATAAAAATTTTGAGTGTTTAAGTAAATTAGAAGTATTCCTTTCTTTCCTTCTCCTTCTCTCTCTCTCGCTTTCTCTCGCCCTTTGCATCTTTATTCCTCTCCTTTTCGCGCAGACACTTATATGTACATTAGGCATAATAGGCAATTGGACATATGTGTTCTTTTTAATCGAAACCACGTTTGCATTAATAAATTGATGTATTTTCCCTTTCCAACTCTCCTTTCCGTTTTTTTGTTTTAAATAATTGAAAATCCAATTACAACTTCAATTTTTTTGTTTAAAAGGATTACATTGCAAATCCGGTTTCCTTTGTCTTCTCTCCGGAAATGCTCTAAATATAATCTTCCGAACTTTTTCACTTCCTCCCTCTCTCTCTCTCTCTCTCTCTCTCTCTCTCTCTGTTCGCTTTCATTTCCTCTCTTATCGTTTCCAATTTTCTTTTTCTTAAATGAACCCAATGTTTTAATTATGGCTACTTGATACTCACATAGAATCGCATCAACTTACATTAACTTAATAAAATTATATCATTACAGAATGGGTTAGATTTTTAAATTAATTAATTTTCAGGTTCTTTGAGAAATGTTCTTATCGATTAAAAAAATTAGGAAGATAAAAAGGAACATTTTTTGAAATATAACTTGAAAAGAATCGTAATAGCTTAATTGGTGATTAATAATACTAAGTTGCCTCAGTAAAATGTAATCCATTAGCAGTAACTGAATACCACTAAATAAATGGGTATAATATTTCCTCTAAATTTAGAAAATTTTAAAACTTTTCTGACATTTAAAATTTTAATTAGTATCACAAATTTCATGAAAGGTTTCGTTTTTATGAAACTAAAAATTTCAAGTATAAATTGAAACAGCAATTTTAAAATTTTGTTTTGATTGCATTGTCTTCATTCACACTTTCATTTTCAAGCATCATTCCTACCATATACATAGTAATAGTAGGAGATTTCATTTAAAATTAATTTCAAACAACCCGGGAAATTTTTCATCACACTAATTTGATTATTTATTTTCTAAGGAATGTTTGATTGATAAATGGTAAATGCTACAAAATTAAAAATTGTTATAATTTGAATTGTCTTACTGTTGATTGGGAAACAACTACTGTTTGTTGGGAAAACTACTGAATATTAAGCTAAAAGCGATTCCATAATCTTAAACTTCAGCTAATATGTTAGCTATATAATCAATTAAAAATTAATTATCAGTTCATATTCGAAATGATAAAGCATGACGTGAGAACAACATTCCATCACGTTAAGTTCAAAAAAGAAAAAGAAAAGTTATTGACAATTCAAAAAACAAACAGTGATGATAGAATAAATAAATTCCGATAAAAATGATAAAAAATCGCATTCTTCCAACAATTTTGCTAGCAAATTATATCAGTAAATAGTGTGGAATATCGTTGACAATGATTATATCAGTAGTGGCAACAGTAGCAGTAGTTGTTGTTGTTATTGTTGCAAATTTTATTGTCGTTGTAATAAGCTTTGTTATTGTTGTAGTAAGATGATAAAGTGATAGCAGAAAAAAAAGACACTGATTCATTCATGTATCATTATTTATATATTTTAGGACAACAAATAAATAAATAAATACATATATGTATATATATATATATATATATATATATATATATATATATATATATATATATATATATATATATATATATATATATATATATATATATATATATATATATATATATATATATATATATATATATATATATATATATATATATATATACGACCGACAGGTGGTTTACAAAAAGGAAAAAAAGAAAATTCACATTTTAAAAAGGTAGTAAAATAGGCGCTGGAATGAAAGGTTTTTTTTTTCATTTACTCACTCTCTCTCTCTCTCTTTCCCTCTCTTTCTACTTCGTTTTATTTTTACTTATTTGTGTTTTTTTTTAAAAAATTCTGAAATATGATGTTACGGTAGAATATGGTGCTGGAAAATGTCTAATGCACAGATGTGCATTTTGTCTACATCATATGCATATTTCCCCTTTTTTTGCGGAGGAGGGATAGTGCAAAGCTATTTGATTAAATACAAATTGCTTTCTTCCTTCCTTCATTTATTAGCATATATGATTCACGGATGGATGGATGGATGGATGGATGGGCGGTATTTCGAAAATTAAAAAAAAAAATTTAAATAGTAATAGCTCGTTGAATACGTGGAGTGGCAACATTTGATGATAGTACTGCACGAAGATTTTGTTCAGAAGAGTACATGCGGGATAGATTCATTTCCATTGCAAAACTTAAATACTTTTATGAATAATTCAAGACAGTGGTAATTTAGGATAGACAACTCCAATTGAAAAGTATGACTTCTATTGGTAATTTACAGTTGTAATTTTAGGGTAGATAATTCCAATTCAAAAGTATGAACTTCTATCAATAACTTGGGAGAGATTCATTTCAATTACAAAACATACTAGTACTAGCATTGCTTATCAATAATTCGAGACATTAGTAATTTAATTAGGATTGATAACTTTAACTATAAAGTACTAGCATTACCTACCCTAAAAATACCTTTTGTCAGCAGCTCAAGATAGTAATTGAGGATGGAAGGTTTCAATTACAAAACATACTAGTATTAATTACTTAAATATATGATGTATAATTAAAAATATTTAAAAATTTTCACCAAAATCTAAATATCAATAACGACTGTGATGCATTTCTTTGAGTATTTTCAAAAAGGAATGAAATATTGATTAGTTTTAAAGAAAAAAAAAGATCAACAAAACAATATAGATCGAATGAACAGAGTGAGCGCTTTTCTTCTTTTCATTTTTTTTTTGGGGAAATTTAAAATTGAAAGAAATTGCCAGACAATACGATGGATGATGACTGGACGATTAGATTGCTTTGCTTCTCTTTTTTTTTGTCAAGCAAACATAAAATTTATCGATTTTATTGTATATCAAATAAAAAATTCATTTTCTATTCGCAGCAATACATTTTGAAAGATGGTAATTCAATGGAAAAATTGTTAAAAGAAGAATTTCTTTCACTTTCCTTTTTCTTCCTCATTTCGAAACAATTAGAAATTTGAAAATTTTTAGCACACGAAGAAATAAACGGATAATTTCATTTCTGCGTCAATAAAACTTACTATTTAATCAATTTGATAAGCAATTGTTGAAAAAACGAAGCAAACTGAATTAATTTTAATGTAACGATAAATTATTAGCCATTTATAAATTGATTAAATCGAATTGTTTCGTTTTCTTTTGCTTTCTACAAAGCTTAATCGGTCGATCAGTTGACATCGAAATTGAAATAGGAAAAAAAATTAAATTAATCATAGAATTTGAAGGAAATGGAAGAGGAAAAGAAGGGAAGCGAAACAAAAAAAAACAAGGAAAGATGTCGAGGTGGAGAAGAGAAGAGAGGACGAAATAATTAACAGCAAATTGCGAACAGGAAATTATTTATCGAAATTGATTGTGGTAAAATAAAATATCGACTGTATATTATAGTTAATTCATATGAATTCACTTCCATCGGTTATTCACCCAAACCTCAACTGCATGTCTATAATTTACTTGTTATTCCTACTTTTTTTTTATTTAAAATTTTCTATGCTAAAATTCATTTCAAATTTGGTGGCAATGTTGGAGCAAATTTTCGTTTTTTTTTTTTTAAATGGTTTCCTACATTTCCTCACATTCATTCTAATTCTTTACATTTTACCTACATATATATGTATATATATACGTGTATATTATTTCAGGCCAACAATAAATCATTAAGTACTGCATTTTTTTGCATAAAATTATAGGTCGAATAAAAAAATGCGTGAAAATTATTTGTTTATTAAATTATAAATAATTGTATAGCATAAGAGGAAAGTACACAGTTCGGGTTTTTTTTATTTCGCGCCACACATTGCCCAATTTTCATTCCGAAATGGTTTTTTTAAAGAAAAAACGCAAAAAAACAATGTTACAATTGAAAAAGGAAATTCCTTAATTTTAAAGTACCAATAAACAGAAAAGAAAATTGTGCAGGAACATTTGATATCGACTCCTCAAAAATAAAATTTTGAAGTATTAAAACAAGCATTAATGGAAATTTTGACTAATTTTAAATTTTTGCAAAGCGAGTTTATTATAATTAAAAATTGCAATCTCAAAAATTTTCTCCATCTACTATTTGTAATGTTCGAAATTTCGAAATTAATTTTCCATCTAAAATTCAGAAAAACAAAACATAACAAATTAACATTGGTTGTTATCATAGCAAATATAAAATGGCAATTTTAAATTATTCTTCAATGGAATTTTTTTTATTGCAAAATGAAAAATCAAAATACATGAGAATAATTAAGAATCAAAGAAAAGGAAAGAAAATAAAACAAAAAGCTAGCGTAAGTGAACAATATAAGTGCATTTTTAGCACGTAAAATTACACTTTGTAAGTTGAATTTTTAAATTTCACTCATTTTATTGATTGTAATGATTTCCATCCTAATATTTCCTCATTCAGAAATTACATATTATAAAATACTATTAAATTTTAGTGAAATTTAAAACATGCACAGAAGTGAGGGAAAAGAGTAAAATTTTGAAATTAGGACATTAAAAAAAAACAAGACAGAAAATAAAATGGATAAAAATTATATTTTACAATAAAATGTGTGGTCACATTTTTCTCTAACATCTCAAATAAGAATGAAAAAGGAGGAGGGAGTAAAACAGAGAAGTACGATAATGACAAGTAAAAAAAAGAGAGAGAGGAAACAACGAAGTGAGGAGGAAAGAAATGATTGAATTAATTACTGAATTACGTCTATTCTCCTCACACGGCTTTCTTTGTACAATTTAAAGAATTCAAGAAGCTGCTCCATTAAACCAGTCCACTTGATTCCCTCAATTTAATGTTTCCATTCATTCAATTCTATTTCGGTTTAATTTCAAATACGCATTCATTTTATTTTGTCATCTTTCTTTCCTTACACTTCATCATTTTCAACACTCACCACCACTTCAGGATAGAGAGACGGAAAGAGAGTGAGAGAGGAAGAGAGAGAAGGACGGAGAGACATGGAGGGTATTTACACATTGATATAAAGCCTCCTATAAATTCATGCATTTTTATCAAAAATGATTATTCAATTCCTTCTCACTTCGTGATGATATTTGTTTTGATTTTGAACAGGTTTTCAAGAACAAAGAAAACAGAGAGAGAGGGAGAGAGAAAGCGAGAAGAAAGGAAAAGGGGACAAACGAGTAACAGTTAATAGAATTACTAGTTGTGTTATCAATTTATGAATAATGAATATTGATTAAATGAAGAGAGCAGAAATAACTAATTAAATTAGCAATGAATGCAAAAAAGAAAAAGACAGGAAAAAACGATCCCATAAATACAAATGGAATTAAATTCAGTACATTTAATAGAAATATTAAGCGTAGAGGTAGGATATTGCTTGGTAAACTCATTTTAATTCTACTAAATTATGTAATTTTAGATACAAATACAAATATATTTTTGTGTGCTTAAACTCTATTTTACTAATTTTTCTTCAGTTTATTTCAATATTTCCAAAAAAAGACAAAATATTTTTACTTTAACCAACGAAATAAGTTAATTTATCGAAAGAACATTTTTTTAATTAATACTTTAACATCCATTTGAGTTATAATATGCTATTATGTTCTATTTCGATGAAAAAGGAATTTACAAACTGACGAAAAAGAAACAATTAAACTCAATGTTGAAGATGTGAGCGGCCCTTTTTTATGTTGAAAATAAAATTTGAAATTTATGTGATTTAAAGAATATTTTGTATATATTGGAAATTCATTTAGATAGTTGTTAAAATTATGTATTGAATTTTTGACAATCCTCTTTACGTCAGAAAAAATGGTATGTATGAAATGAGTTTAAAATTTTTTCACAATTTTCGAAGGAATACAATTTGTTACAGCACTCACAACAAAAATATATCTAGAAATAATGAATGTAAAATGTTCAACTTTTAAATTTCAAGCAAAGTGGATGAAAATTTTCGAGAGGAAAAACGGAAGTGCAATTTTTGAGAAACCGCGAAAAAACTGCGAAAGATAAAATTTTGTCGAATTTAGTTCAAAGAGAAGTAATGTGCAAAAGCGTGAGCTGATGAGTAATGCACAAATTTATATTTGACAGAAAATCAGTTGTTTTAGCAATTAATTAGTTATTCGTTGGATCAATTTTTTTTTGGAAATTTAAATTGCAAAAAAAAATAGTTCGAAACTTTAAAAGATGAATCAATGTCAGATTAATGAATTTTTTTTTAAAGCAAAACGATGACTAATTGGAAAAAAAAGATTATGTTAGAAATTGAAATTAACAAACAATCTATTGCTTATAATTATTGCTACAGTTTTATCACTGCTTGGATTAAACGATAAGCGTTGAAAACGTAAACAGCAATTTAAATATTAGATTGCATTAAAGGTTAAGTGCATACACTCACAGTTTAAAATTTTACACTCACAGTTTAAAATTTTAAGCATAAACAAGATGTCTGCATATTCATGATACATCTGGAATCTAGAATCTAGAATTTGTACGAGTGAAAGATTTAAAATACACTAGCTGGAATTTAGCAATTTTTTATTTTAATTATCACATTTTCCAGCTAAAAATTTTACAGCTATCTATGACATAGGTTAAAGTTCAAAACTTCGAATGTAAACTATTAGATTGAAAGTTTGTAACTTTCAAATATCTTCGTATCCTGAAATCTCCAAGAGTATGCTAGGCGTGAAGCTAACAACTGTTAACGAAAAAAAAACAAATCAATTTTATAATTTATAAGCATAACATTTTCGTCAAAATGCTATATGATTGTTTATTTGAAAGTTAAACAATAGAGGATATTATTTGCCATATCATTCATTCGAAATTTATAGAGCAGAAAAATGAAGGTTAATTTGATATGATTATTTCATTGATTACACGTGAAATGTGCCTCCTAATTTTCTTCCCTCTGCAAACTTTGTAGATGATAAAGCGTGGAAATCAGAAGACTTCACTCTCTCCTGCGTTAAATTCCAAAACTTTTGCAAACCATTAATTATCATTCGTTTCATACATATTACATTTTTTAGTAATTAATTAAAACTTGACAAAAATAGGTTAATCAAATTAAAAATTACAAAGAATAATTAATATAAATTAAAATAAAAGTTGTTATTATAAAATGATGTCAGTATTATTGTTGAATTACATTTTAATGTTACATAAACAAATGTACGTATGAAAGATAAAAGGTAAGATGAAACGAACTGTATTTGATTATTCCTATAAAATTTAAAAACAAAAAATTGCTATTGAAATAAATTTTAGAAAAAGAACTGAAAATATTAATGTTAAAAGAAGTACAATTTTTCACCATAATTTCCAGTCCAATTCCAGTATTCAATTAAATTAAGTTTAAATTTTTTGCAGACTAAACCATATAAGTCAGCTAATGTTACGTTGAATGTTACTGTTAATCGATGTACACTATATCAGTAATTACTTCAATCTTAATTGAAGTTATCATTACTAATTATAAAATTGGAATTTTAAATTGCTATTATAATTATTAGAAGTAGCCATTCACTGGAAATTACACAGCAACATTTGGGCCATTGAAATACTTTTCCTTAGTACATTCCATGACAGGAAATTGGACGAAATGTGAGAGTGAAAGTGAAAATTTAAATTTCCAATTTGAGTGAATTATTTCAATGGAAAAAAAAGTTGTTATTTGCCAAAAAAAAAGGAGGAGGTGTTCAAGCAATAATTGAAATACGCTTCAATTAATTAAATTTTTGCGAAAATGAAGACTTTTTGGATAGTTATACATCCAAAAATGTTATACACATTTCTTTTTAATTTAACTTTTCATTTCGAAAATTTACAAACCATTTTTTTCCAATTGATAATATATTTTTTGCAAAAATTATTTCATCTTGAATTTCATCAATTCATCCTGAAGATTTTTACAAACATTTTCCCAATTTGGCATCATATTTTTACCAAATCATTCAAGAACTATGATGATCAAAGATCGATGCTTTACAATAATACACTAACATGCAATTCATTTCATTTACACTTCTGTTTTGTAAAATGACGCAAACAAATAGTAAATTATTTATGGTAAACAGAAAAAGAAAGAAATATGTATGCATGCGTGTCTGTCTATACGTCAAAGTGATTTAGTGTTAAAGACAATGACCGAAAAAGTATCGAAGAGAATTTCGAATCAATGAACAATTAAAAACATTTTGCATGAAATTATTTTCTAATTTTTAATTTTATTTTCAAATTTCATTTTACATATTTCATTTCATTAGGTGAGATAACTGATAACAGAATTGTTGCAGTTCAACAAATTGTTGATAATGAGGGAAAAAAAAAACCTGCTCAAAATGAAAATTTTAAGCAAATATTAATAATTTTTTAAACAGATATTGCTGAATTCATATAAGATTCCTGTCTTTTTTTTCTAAAATTTTTAATTTTAAAATATTAAAAAAAGATGGCTACTTTAAAAATTTGCATAATCAATTGGTTAATCATTCATATAAAGTTAGAGTTAAAAAAAAAAAGACCACGATTTAGTCAAGTCGAAATTTCAGTTTATAAAGCGCAATATTTGAAAATTTGGAAGAAATTCAATTAATGCATTCGTTCGCATACATTGAAGTTAAATGCAAGCACAAACTAATTAATAATTCAAAACTGGTCATTGTGAAAAAACGAAGGAAGAGGACCCCTTACATTCATTCAAAACATGCTTTGAATGATAAGTGTGATAAAAAACACTGATACACTGACAAAGGTGATGCTTAACCTTTTATCAGTTATCAGCTAATGCAAAATTTAATCAACGATCGACGAAAGCTAAGAAAAAAGTGTATTGTAGAAAAAAAAAAGAAACAGCGATAATCAATGGAAGGGAATTAAAATTCGACAGCTCATATCATTGAAAATGTTAACAGTACTGTTAAATAACCAGGAGACGAATGTTTGAAATTGGAAGACACTATCATTATCATTACTATTTACTTTCATTATTACTTATTATTAAATTAATAACTGTTATTACTATTATTACTACTATTATCATAATGATGATTACTAGCATTACTATTAACGCCGTCCGTTATTATTATTATTATAACTATTACGATTATTATTACAATTACTATCACCATTACCGATCATAATTATAATTATTATGGCTACAATTATTAATCATTGTTATTAATTGTTATTATTATTGGTGGTGAGAAAGTCGGTTATGAATAAGCCGATATGCATTTATACGTGTTATTATCATGCAATTTAATTTCCCAACTGGCAACAGTGATATGATTATCATATCATTTGACTTTTTCATAAAACAATAGATCGAAATTACAAAACGATAAATTATAGAAAATAATTTCCTAAGTAACAGCTTCCTCTGAAAATGTTATATTTTTTGAAGAAATTTATTTCAATTTACACATAAATATCTGGTTTCGATGAAATTGCTCATCAAATTAGCACTAATTATTATTACAAAAACGATGATTTGAAGCTATGAATGGTAAGAAGTATCATATTCGTAACACGGTAGTGAAATTTTAAATTTTTAAATAAGAAGAGAATTAATCAGTCAATGAACTGATCAATTTAAAGTAGTTATTCCAAATATCTTCCATCAAATTACAGTGAGAAATAACTTGCACAAATCACATTTTCCAGTTTTCTTTAAAAATTAATTGAGAAATGCTGACCTATTAGTTTGTAAACGAATTACACAACTGTTATTGTACTTTGAAAGATTTGCACTGAATTCTTCTCCTTTCCTTCTCCTTTTCATTCACTTGTCGTTGTTAAAATTTTTAAGCAAAAATCAAGCAATCAAGCAAAATTAATTGAAGTTCTATTCTGTTTGAAAGGAAAAAAAACATTTGCAAACACTTCACATGTGTCAATCACAGTAAATGAAAGTTGGCTATTAATTTTTACAAAATAAAGTAATCAATGTGGAAAAAAAAAGGAAGATAATGAATGCTGCTAAAGTTAGTGAGGAATGACAATAAATTTAGTCAAAAGGTGGCGAAAACCGCTGATGATAGTTCATTTTATTGAAATATCTCATTTTTTCCTCCTTCCCTCTCTCTCTCTCTCTCTCTCTCCCCTTCTCTCCCCCTCTCTCTCTCTCTCTCTCTTTCTCTTTCTCTCTCTTTTCTCATTCCTTCATTTTTTAAGTGCTATTTGCGAGACAAGTGTTTGTTAAAGTGCCATTAATTGTTCTTGCTTTTCCCTCTGAATTCTTTGAATATTAATAGAAAAATTGAAAAATTTTATAGATCGACTAGGAGATGAAAAGATTTGCGCCAACTTTTTTTATGAACATATTTGTGCAAAAAAAAGCGTAAATTTTCATTTACAAAAATTTCCGCGTTTTTTAGCAATCAAAATTGACGAAAGACATTAACAAATAATAAACACATTCCATTGCTTTTTTTTGCCCTAAATTTGTTCAAGAAACTGAGAAGAACTTTGGCATAAATGATAGGATGTTAGCAGTAGCATAGAAATGTATAATTTAAAACAATTTCAAAAATTTTGAAACTATTTAAAAATCGAAAGGTTTGCGAAATCCCGAAATATTAACAATTTTCCTATTTCAAAAAAAACTGATGAATTAAAACAAAATTACTCGAAAAATGATGTCACTAAGTGTGGATATGATAATAATGGGAATTATAGTAATTGAAAAGGAAAATTATTCGTTAAATAGAAACTAAAACATGACATTTAATAAAATCGGAAAATAAAGATCAATCGATACGAAATATTCGACGAAGAAACTGCAAATTGAAATAATAGAAGCAAAAAAAAATATCGTAAAAAAACAGCAATAACGAAAACAAGAAAAACGATTATTTACAATCATTTCTTAGTTAAATTCATGAAAGAGGTTTTACAATGATTTTAAAATCATTAATGTCGCCCTCAGATTACGTTTAATCAATTCTACAATGGTAACATAATTAATTAATTTTTTTAGATCCATATTCTATAATGAATTTAAATTTGTTGTATCTCATAATTTTGTCACATTCTAGCATTTATCAGTTACTGTAAAATTAAGTACTCCTGTAGAAAGTAGGAAGTTGAAAAGATTAACATTCTAAAGTTATTTTAAATTTTAATGAAATCACTCATTTCCTGATAAAAACATAATTTAACTAAAAAATAAAAGAAAGGAAAAGAAGCGAAATGATTGAAAAATCCTCAAATTCATTTTTTGTTTCGTTTTGTTTTCTTAGACAAAAAAAAAAAGAATCAAAACGGTATAAGGTTATTTATCAAAAATTTTAGAAAATACATCATTATAAACTTAAAATAAAAAAAAATAAGTTTTAGTGCAAAATTTACAATATAAATAATACGATTTCTTAATGTTTTCAATAATTTGAAAGGTTACGACATGAGGATTTTAGTACAAATAACACAATGATGGAATGGTTGATTTGGAAAATTATCGAAGTGATTGAAAATGCAAGGTCAAACTTTATTCTCTATAAATCATCAATCTCAAGCTGTACAATACATATTAGCCAATACATATATCACAATGATCATCAATAATTTCAAGAAAAAAAAAAGAGAAAGAAAGAGGAAGAAAAGAAAAAAAAAGAATGAATGAATGAAAGAAAGAAAGAAAGAAAGAAAGAAAGAAAGAACAATGAATTCGCTATGGTGATGTGTAACACCATAGAATGATACATACATTTGATAGAGAGCTATTTAATGAAACAACGACGATAATTCAAACAACCAATTCCCTACGATGTTGAATGAAACAACAACGAAGACGAAGGAGAAGACGAAGAAGAAGAAGAAGAAGAGGTCGGTCAATGGTTCTCAAATCAAGGACATTGAAATCTTTCGATGAACCGCCAAATTGATTTTAAACATTACATTAAACGTCTTGTTCATTATTTGAATTATGAAAAGTAAATTTTACACATAAAAATAAGAGTTAACTTTTTAATAAATATTCCAATTGTTTACCATATTATATTGTTTACACGTATTTTCACTCATCAATCTCAATATCTAATGAATTTCATTGTTAAATTTATAATTTTTTACAGCACTTTATTTTGAATTCTTAAAATTTTAAAGTTAACATTAAATTTTATAAATAAATTTTCATATTTTCTTGAAATTTTAACAATAATTACAATTATTAGTGAAATGAATGAAAGAATAATTAATTGACGGAAGAAGAATGAAAAAACATTTGTAATATGTTAAATTCTAAAAAAAATTCTCCTTCTTAATTTTTATTTTAAAATTAAAAAAAAAACGGAGGAAGAGAGTCATTGTGAAGAAAAAAAAGACAAAGACAAAAGTAGCACAAAAAAACGACTGTAAAAAATCATACAAAAGGAACGGTAAATGAAAAAAAGAAACGTATGTGTGTGAGGGAGAGAGAGAGAGAGAGGAGAAAAGGAGGAAAAGTTTCATAAAAGAGGGAAACGTAAGGTAGAGGATAGAGGTACGAGATTAGGATGAATGAAACGGAAATGAGGTCAGGCAGAGCTGGTGGAATGACGAAGAATAGCAAGTGTGAAATGTAAAGGAGAAGGAGAGGAGGAGGAGGAGCAGAAAAGTGGAGGGGGTTGAGGGTGAAGAGGGGAGGAGGGAGAGAGGAGGAGGCGGTGATGACAATAAAACAGAGGCGGGTTATGTAATGTAATGTTTACCGACGATCAAATTCATTCATGTGAAACTGTGCACGCAAGTGGAACGCTATCATCACGTTACCTGACATTCCCCTTCTAACAATGATACTGTTGGAAAATTTTTTAAATTTCAAATAACTTAATTAGAAATTTCAAATGAAAAAATGCTTAGTTAATTTCTTTATTTGAAATCGAGAAAAAAGAGAGAAGGTGAAATACAAAGCGAAAAAATATTTGATTAAAATTAAAAGAGTAGCTTTTATTTTTTTTATGCAAAATTTCAAATTTTAAATGCTCTATTTTCTCACAGAAACGAATATTTGTTGAAACAAAAACAAAAAAAAAGCAAATTAACTTCATCGACAAATTTAATATTTATAATTAGAAAAAAGAATGGAAAATTTATTTCAATTAAAAAAATATCATCATAAATGTATTATAATATCCATTCAGTTTTAATTAATCATGAGATAATCAGGTGAATTCACTGCGCCACATTTAAATTTTTTAATTTAAATTTCGATCATAGGCAAAAGTGGAAGAAATAAGATTTGAAACTATATATATATATATATATATATATATATATATATATATATATATATATATATATATATATATATATATAACAAAGATAACTAAACGACAATAATAATATTAACAATACTTATAATAACAATAATAACAACAGTAAGAATAGTAATAATAATAACAGTAAAATAGTAATAGTAATAACTATAGCGATAGTAATAACGATAATAAATAAAAATAATTCTTTGTTTATTATTATTATTATTATTATTATTATTATTATTATTATTATTATTATTATTATTATTATTATTATTATTATTATTATTATTATTATTATTATTATTATTATTATTATTATTATTATTATTATTATTATTATTATTATTATTATTATTATTATTATTATTATTATTATTATTATTATTATTATTATTATTATTATTATTATTATTATTATTATTATTATTATTATTATTATTATTATTATTATTATTATTATTATTATTATTATTATTATTATTATTATTATTATTATTATTATTATTATTATTATTATTATTATTATTATTATTATTATTATTATTATTATTATTATTATTATTATTATTATTATTATTATTATTATTATTATTATTATTATTATTATTATTATTATTATTATTATTATTATTATTATTATTATTATTATTATTATTATTATTATTATTATTATTATTATTATTATTATTATTATTATTATTATTATTATTATTATTATTATTATTATTATTATTATTATTATTATTATTATTATTATTATTATTATTATTATTATTATTATTATTATTATTATTATTATTATTATTATTATTATTATTATTATTATTATAAAATCACGTATTCTCCTTGCTTGTTTCATTGTTTTGTCTTTTTTTTCCGCATTTGTTAAAAATTGACTTATTAAATTTTAGAATGTTTTTCCAAAGCAATTAATGATTTAATACACAGTGCTTTAGAACATCACAATAGCAACAAATAAACAAACAAACAACAGGAATATAGCAAGCAGTAGTCGGAACAAAGTTTGATAATAGTAAGTGTAACAATTGATACGCAATCACACAATTATTAATGAACTTATAATCAGTAATTAACAATGGAGGCTACATTGAAAGAATTTGCAGTTGAAGTTCTTTAATTAAAATAAAACATTTCACTATAAGTTACTGCTCAAGGAACAATCGTGGAAAAAAAAAGGTAAATTATCGGAGTGCTATATTTTGTATGAAATTCGATTATTGATAAAAGAGATTACCGCATAAACTAACAGCTGCAATAATTAATTCGCATTGAACGCACAATCATTTTTCATGTACTTTTCATCTTGTTACAAGTAATTAGAAAACAGGAAAAAAATAGAAAAGGAAGGAAAGGAAGGAATGAAAACAGGTATTGGATAACGAAGTTGAAGAAAATGTCCCACATGTGATATGAAATTTCAACATTGCTATGATTTTCCTTCATTGTTTTGTTATAATTTATTATCGGTAAAATGAAACAAAAAAAATGATTTCTTCTAAAGAGTTGGAACTTAAGAGAATTTTCATACTTTTGTCTTTGTTTTCGTTTTTTGTTTTGTTTTTGTTTTTGTTTTTGTTTTTGTTTTTGTTTTTGTTTTTGTTTTTGTTTTTGTTTTTGTTTTTGTTTTTGTTTTTGTTTTTGTTTTTGTTTTTGTTTTTGTTTTTGTTTTTGTTTTTGTTTTTGTTTTTGTTTTTGTTTTTGTTTTTGTTTTTGTTTTTGTTTTTGTTTTTGTTTTTGTTTTTGTTTTTGTTTTTGTTTTTGTTTTTGTTTTTGTTTTTGTTTTTGTTTTTGTTTTTGTTTTTGTTTTTGTTTTTGTTTTTGTTTTTGTTTTCGTTTTTGTTTTTGTTTTTGTTTTTGTTTTTGTTTTTGTTTTTGTTTTTGTTTTTGTTTTTGTTTTTGTTTTCGTTTTTGTTTTCGTTTTTGTTTTCGTTTTTGTTTTCGTTTTTGTTTTCGTTTTTGTTTTCGTTTTTGTTTTCGTTTTTGTTTTCGTTTTTGTTTTCGTTTTTGTTTTCGTTTTTGTTTTCGTTTTTGTTTTCGTTTTTGTTTTCGTTTTTGTTTTCGTTTTTGTTTTCGTTTTTGTTTTCGTTTTTGTTTTCGTTTTTGTTTTCGTTTTTGTTTTCGTTTTTGTTTTGTCTTTCACTTTTCGTGTAAAAATGATAAAGTAACAATTTACCTGATTTTACGTTTCTCAATGACAATGCATTATCATTTGTTTGTTTTTTTGTGTTCTTTTTTTTTGTTCCAAGATTGAAGTGTACTAAGCCGGAGTGTAAAATATAAATTTGTTCAATTAATAGACATTTTGCAAAAGCAAAAAAATGAAAAAAAAGGGTTTGTGAAATATATTTTTTGCATTTCAAAAAAATTCTAACAATTCTCAACACACCCATTTCTCACACATTCACACATCTTGCTCTTCATTTTGCAAAATATATTTAAAAGGTGAAAAAAAACGTTAATAAATGAAAAAAATTTTTGATTCAAATGTATTTGCCGCGTAAAAAAAATAATAGAAATAGTCATTTCAATGTTTGAAAACATAATTTCTCACTCTTTATCCTTTCTCTCTCTCTCATTTCAATTATTGCTCAATTTTACCGAAATCGTATCATCGCTTTATTGGGTGATAAGTGATTAGTGACAATGATTAGCTGCATAAAGCTTCTTCCTCTTTTGTTTGTTGATTAATATCCGTGTATGAATGAAATAAAATATGAATGCATAAGTAATATAGGCTTTAAAAAAAACATGTATATTAGCACAAATGGTAATTTGTCTAAATTATCCCAAAGAATTTCCATACCTCAAAAGATGTTGAGGAGTGAAATTTGGCGATATAAAAAAAAACAGAATGTGTCAGAGGTGAATTGTAAGAACTTCAGCAAGAATTAAACTTTTTATTTTTTTTTCAATTACTGCCAGGCATTTATTACTGTGAGATAGACAAATAAAACAGGGACAGAGAGAGAGAGAGAGAGAGAAGGAGAGAGATGGAAATTTTTGCAATTTAACGAAAATACACTTCATTATAATAGATCAACAATGAATTGAAAAATAAATAATTTGTTGAAAAACGAAATAATTATCCAACAAGAATGATTGTTGAAATTTCTTGTGAGATTGGAACGAGAGAATGATAGAGTTGGAAGGAGGAGGATAAGCAATGGGAGAGGGAATGAGGAGGAGGAGGAGAAGAAGAGTTGCGAAAAAAAAATGGAATGTAATGAAAATTAATGATATGAAATTGAAAAATTTACATTTACAAAACGTACCAATAAATACAAAAATATGAGAGGGAAGGGAGAAAGGGAGGTTATCGTTTAGTCAATTTCTTTTTCTTTTCAACTAATTACATGATCAATGTATGTACAAGGAAAGATGTGAATGTTAAATATATGCTATATGATATGAATGATAAGTGATAATAGTATGAATGAAAATGATAAGGATAGAGTGAATGCTCAAACAGTTCCTTCTTCTTCTTCCTCATACCGGTAACGGTGTATCTTCGAAGAAATCTTTCTCAAGCCAACCATTCTCGCTACTTCCTTCATCATCACCATCCAACTGCAAAATAAAACTGTGAAAGAGAAAATTTCATGCATATCAATGAAAATGGGAAAGAAACAATTTTTTTTTGTAAAAATAAAAAAAAAAAAAGGAAAATTTTCCATTCAATATGAGAAGAAACAAAAACAAAAACACACAAGTAAGATGAAGAATGTGTGGAAGAGATGGAAGTGTGATACTTACCGCTTTAAGTTCTTTTTCAGTGAAAATTTTTTTAAGAAAAATTTGCCTGAAAAGGATGAAAAGCATCAAAATGAATGGAAAAACAAGTGCTGTTCGTTTGAAATGTTTCACAGCATAAATGATTATTAGACATATTATTTGTATTGCTGTATACAAATGCATTCGACGAATATCAACCTGTAAAAAAAAAAAAAAAATTCTCATTTAATTTTAAATTTATTACAAAAATATATATAAAGTAGGAAAATTGTAGAGGATAAAATTGCATTAAATTAAATTAAAATGTGTAAAAAAATATAGCATGAAAAGAACTAAATTACCGATTCAGTATATGATGTATTCGGAAAATATTTTTCCGGTATAAAAAAGAGGATAATTCGTTGAATGAATTGTACACCAGTGAGATTCATAACACCTAAGTAAAGGAAAACACCAAATAAAGATGCTAATGGCAGTCGCAGATATGAACCACCAAAAGCAAATAGTCCCATCAACAACGATACACCAATTGTTGTAACTCGTTGCTCAAGTACATGATCCACACCTGTATTTACTCCACTTGTAATAAACTGTTGTAAATAAATAAATAAGTGATGTCTAATTAAAATTGAAATTCACGAAACTCAACTACCTATTATTAAATGGTGAAAAGGAAAGGTAGAGACAAAAATGGAATGTAATAATTGAAAATGCAACAATTACATTCATAAAAGTAACAAACATTTTGCTGTGTTATTTGTATGTGTGTAAAAATGAACACTTTAATTAGTTAAAATGAAATTTTAACTAGTAGATAAGTGATCCTGAAACTACACCGTACCAGGTCGTTCACCAGGTGCTGTTTTTTTTGGAACCGATAATGAACTACAATGTGCTAGTGACTGTACGGCAGCAGCGCACATCCATGGTAAGCCAAAAATGCTGCACAACAACGTGCATGCACCCATTAGCAGTAAGTCCCAATACAAGCCATTTCCTTTCACCAAACAACGATCTTTACGTGATAGCAGTAATCTGAAGTAATTTTAATCAAATTATGCAATAAAATTATTTTAATTTTATTAAATATACGAAAAAATAAGCAACGATCTTTATGTGATAGCAGTAATAATCTAAAATCCTTTTAACCAAATTATAAAACAAAATTAATTTTACGAATTTTCATTTTATTTTATTAAGTGTACAGGGTAAACAAAGAGAGAGACTGAAAGAGAGAAAGACAGAGAGAGAGAGAGAGAGAGAAAGCAAAATTCGTAGGACTTACTCTGTAATTTCGGTTTCCACAAATAACAGTATGAAAACAAGTAATGCTGCAACTAATGCTACGATAATTACCCATAGTTGATTTAATGGTAAATATGCGGAAACAAATAATCCATGTTGTCGTGCTTCAATATTCGTAAAACTAAAATGATCCGGTACTTCCAAACGCTAAAAATTTGTTACATTATAATATGCATCAAGTAATAATTTAATTTTTTTTTTTAATAAAATTATAATAATCACCTGTAAGTGTGGATCTGGAACTAATAGATGCGCAACTATTGCAACTAATGTAATTGAAATAAGCACACCAAAATCACCAAGTGCACGTCGAAGCTAAAAATTATTTCTTTTAAAGGATCAATTTTTTAACAAAAAAAAAAAAAATAATAAGAAGAAAAAAAATCATTACTCACTTGAAAAATTTTTTTGTCTTTAAAAATAAATTTAAAAATTTTGAAAATAAATAAAATTTTTCTTTTTTCTTTTTAAACAAGCAAAATTCTACACGGTTAATTTCTTTTTTTTTTTTTGCTAAAACGATTGTCAAAAATGACAAACCGTTCTTCCCAAATAATAGCTTTGTCGTAGTTGTCTTAATCCATATGCTAATGCAAAAGTTGAAATTACAATACAGGTGGTTAATAAGGCTGTATTTGGTTCACCATCACAAATTATTCGCATTTGTGAATCATTTCTCGTTCCGTTGACACTATCCAGTTGGCACTTTTCACGAACACGTTGATAAAATTCAAAATTTGCAACCGGATTATGAACGAATGTCTGAACAACAAAAGAAAAAACAAAAACAAAAGCGGAAAAAAAACCCGTGAAAAAAAATAAGCAAAAATTTAAAGAAATAAAAAGTTTAAAGAAAAAGTGTAAAGGAAAAAAAAAGAAGAAAAATTGCAACCATAATTCAAATATGGAGCACTCACCGTTCAAGATATTTTTAAGGAAAGGAGAAAAACAAATTAACTCATAAAATTCGTTAAAATAATAATGGAGAAAAAAAAGGAACGGAGTTAGATTTTAAACATTCTGTATATATTTTTTACTGCAGAAATTAATTTCACTTTATGAAGCAATTTTTACAAACATATCGCCCAAGTACTTTATCTTCAACTGTTAAAAAAATTAACAATTAAATTTAAATGCTTATTGATTTTTTGCAACCGGATTATGAACAACTTATTGATTTTAAACTTTGAGTACCTGATAAAGGAATTGTAAACTTTCCGCGATGAATATTACTGAAATTAATGAAGTAAAGATATCTTCAGTGAAACGTGTTACATAACGTAACATTCTAGATCCATCAACTGCGACAGTAATAACTGAGATCACTAACACCCATAAACCAGCATAAAGTCGAACCGTTAGAAAATCAATATTTAAATTAGTACAAAACTGAAAAGAAAAAATTTCAACAAATATTTGATAAATAAAAAATTAAAACAAAGGAAAAAATGAAAACTTAATAAATCCAATGATAAGCTGCAACGCTTCAATTTTACACACTAATTTAAACTTCAGTTATAAAAATTTCCGCATTTTATAATTAAAATAGGTAAAATCACTAATTTTGAATGAATTCTAACTTACCGCATATAAGCTAACTTCAAAAACAAGAACTGGTCCTGTTGCACTCATTATCATCAGCGGTTGAACAGCAAATACGCCCCAAATTACACCACAAATGCACTGAGCCATCAGTGTTTCCAGTATTCCAATCTTTTCATTCGTATATTTTCCTAAAATTAAAAAATTGATAAATTTCATAATTAATGATACAGTTAATGATATAATTAATAATACTATCACTTCTGACATATTTTACTAAAAGTATGCATGCATGATGTTGCTCAACACTTCATTGCAACAAAATCATCAATTAACGATTATTGGTAGCTTCTCCATACACACACACTTTATCATATCATATCATATACTGGCTTTATGTGTTAGCTTGAACATACCAACCTAATAGGCCACCAAATGTGATTGCAGGTGCAAAGCTGGCACAGAACATGAAGACGACACTTATAAAGCATTGAAAATTGAGCGCATCACGATAATCAGACCTAAAATTTATTCAGTGGCCACTGCGGTCTTTCTTTTCCTGTTTTCCGCCTTACATTCTTTCATTCATATTCTGAGCGCACATTATCTGAGCAGTTTAAGTTGATCCGCAGAAATTTCCCAAATTGACTGCAAAAGACAGTAAACGCAATCAAAACGATAAAAAATTACGGCGTTTGTGGAAACTACCGAAAAAGCGTTGTTATTTTTTTTGTTGAATGTTTTGCTGTTGTTGTTGTTGTTGCTGCTGCTGTTGGTGGTGGTGTTGTTGTTGTTGTTGTTGTTGTTGGTGGTGGTGGTGGTGGTGGTGTTGTTGTTGTTTTCGTTTTTTTTGTAGAATTTATTAGTTGAATAGAATAATTTAAAATTTAAAATGTTACGCGTACCAGTAATAAGGGAATCGTTTTTCAAAATCACCAATCATTCCATCAAAAAATCGACATTTTTTTCTTTTTTCAAAGTGTCTTTTGAAATCAGCATCATTTTTTTCCTTAATTTTTGGTGGTGAAGCTGGAAAGAAAAAAAAAGAATCTCTTCGTTTCTGTAATTTTCAATGAGAAAACTTTAGCAAAAAAAGAAAAAGCAAACGAAGGAAAAAAAAAACGAAAATTTAAATGAAAATAACAGCGCGAGAAAAAAGAAACGAAAGAAGATGAAAGGAAAGTGAGAAGTAAAAGTTATCATTATTGTTGTTGTTGCTGTTGTTTTTGTTGTTGTTATTTTGAAATTTAAAAACTGCAAAAAAAAAAACAAACGAAAAGAAGAAAATGAAACACACAGTTTTCCTCCTCTGCAAGTTTTCGTCGACTACGTCGTTTTTTTAACGCTTTTCGAATTTCATCACCGGACAGCAAACGTTTGCTATCAATTTCACCAGGCGGAATGACCACTGAATCATCGAGAAAATTATCCAAACCACAGATAAGTTCCTCACGTAAATTTGATTCATATGCAACAATATTAAATTCCTTAAAAAAAACAATAAATTCCGATAATTTTCTTTCCCAAAATACCAAAAGTATATATTAAAATATTACTTGAAATAAATAATTATTTGGAAAAAAAAAATTTTTTTTGAACTGAATTTTACCAATTCACATTGACGAATAAATGATGGAGAAAATTTAACCATGTTTGTCATTAGTGTTGCAATCGATCGTCCCACTTCATGATAACTAATATCCGGTTGACCTGGTCCTAAAATTACTACGACAAAACGAAGTGGTATTTCACCATCCAGAATTTCCGGCATCGTTGCTGGCTCACTTAATCGAAGCATAACGAAATATGTCTTTGTTAAATTTGGAATTACACCAACAAAGATCTGAAATATATAATACGACTATAATTTTATGATCAAATTAAATTTGAAATTAATTTAACTTCATTCATACGAAATGGTTTGGTTGAAATAAGATAATTTTGTTGAATAAATTAAAGTTACAACGACTTATCATCAACATAAGGAGTTATTTCGAAATAACATTATTTTCATAAATAATTAAAAACAACACCTGAGCCGTTTCGGTGCCAATCGGTAGTCTTCTCAAAATATCTTCACCTTTATGAAGCTCCGATGAATGCGTCTTAACTCTAAAAATTATCACATCCATTTTGCGCACTTTAATTCAGCTATTAATTTCAATTTGAAATAAATGATCAAACATACTTTCCCAGTGAGTCTGAAATGAAATGTGCTGTGACAGATTGTTTCGCCGGATATAAGCACAGTCCTTCCTGAGCTGTTGGCATTGCCGGAAGATTGGGAAAGCTTAAAAGGAAATGAAACAATGATAGAAAATTAATAAATTAAAAAAATCAAAATATCGTAATGCAATGATTGATTACCTTTGTTGCTTAGGAACATTAATTGATAATCCTCTCAAACTAGCTAATGTCGTATTTTCCATTTCATCAACCTCTTTTATCGTTGGTTGCTTCCCTATGTTACACGTTTGAAATGAATATTCACGTTTCAATAAATCTTCAAATCGAATTATTAAAATTATTCGTTAGAAATTCTCCCCTTTTTATATCGCAAAAAAAAAATGAATGATGGAGACAGGGACAAAGACAGAGAAAGTGAATGTTTAAAATAATACATAATCCAAAAAAAAAAACACCAAAAATGAAGTAATTTTAATACCCATACGTAACCTAGCATTATCCATCATACTTGCGCCTACTAAATTACATTCAGAACGTCGATCGAAAACTGAACCAGCTAGTGATAGCGCAGTCATTCTACGTGACAAAGGATGTCTGAAATGTGGGAATTAAAAAAAAAAAAATGCTGTTACATTAAATAATTCACTTTTCTACTAAATCATTTCACAATTAGGAAAGAAAGGAGAGAAGAAATCAACTTACGCCTGTTTCATTGCTAAAATTTGCATAATATCACGTCGTCTACACGTGATTCCTTCGGAAATCATTGCATTAGCTACTTGATCACAAACGTCAAGAAATGTTTTTGCCTTGCAATCGAGTAAAATCATACCTGAAATTAATAACCTGATCAATTTTTGAAATTATGTAAATAAAAGTGTGCAGTAGTAGGTTGAATTATAAGTTTATTGTATAATAAATGTCGAGCAATTAGATTATTTGATAAATTTTGTTTTTAATTTTATTGGTAAATTTATTGAATTTTACTGATATTTTATTTCTTGCAAAAATGAAATGATTAAATGATGAACCTGTTCGCATAAATTTTCGTAAAGAGAGCAAAGCATGAAATGAAAGGAATGCAACATGTGGTTGACCCCAATGATGATCCGTTCCTTCAACATCCTAAAGACATTATGAAATAAATTTAAAATTTAAATTTAGCTGTTGTAATTTTCTATGGAAAATGGTGAAAAGCTTAAAGAACACTTTAAATTCCAGCATTTGAAAATCTAAGAGTAGTATTTGAATAAAAAATTAAAAAAATTTTCTTCAATGCTACCTCATTCTAATATCGACCATATTTGCAATTTTAAAATTATTGTTTAGGAATAAACACAAATTGATAGCGTAATCAAAATTATCAAATAAATACAGGTAGTATTAACAAATAACCATCAGATAATTACTGATAACATTTCATTGCTCATTCTTTCCAAATATCTATTTTAAAAAGGAAAATAGAAAAAAAAACCTCTTCGTACTTAACCCAACGAGCTACTTCTGTCCATTCGCCACCCTTTTGTAAATCCAAATCGTACAGTTCAACAAAAACCTAAAACGATTTAACAAATTCGATTTCAAAATATGCCTTTTTTTCTCATCTGTTGTTGCTGCTGCTATTTTTGTAGGCTCTTTCATTACCTATCTGTTAGCAAATCAAAGTAATAAGCAAAATTTAAATCAAAAAATAATAACAATTGTAACTTTTTTTCTCATTTTTTCTCGAAATCTAAACAGATTGATGTTTTTTTTTTGTTTGTTGTTGAATTATTGGACATAATTTTTACAATACGTCGGCTCCCTGTTTCGCCCTTTCCTTTCCTCTCTCCCTCTCTCTCTTTATAAAGTGACATGATTCATAGTATTTGCTGATAAAATGATTAAAGTATGAGATAATACCTTGTTATGCACATGTTTCTTGATGTCCTCACCATTATCCACCTTGGTGATAGAAATCGGCGACGCAGGTTTTGGTGATAGTGCTTCGTTTGAAATTCCTAAAGTAAAATGAAATGCAAAACAAACAAGCAATCGGTTAGCTAATTCAAATTTGACTATCACTTTCACGCACAAACACACGCACACACACACACACACACATACACACACACACACACACACACACACACACACACACACACACACACACACACACACACACACACACACACACACACACACACATAGATGTATATAGTTTGATCGGCAGAATTATTAACTCGTTCACTTATTACTTACAGCTGTGTAAGTCATTCATGTTAATATAACATTTATGCAACAAATGAATTATTTCTCCCTTTCTCTCTCTCTCTCGCCCTGTTTCTCTCTAAAAAATGAATGAAAGAAAAAAAATAGTTGGAATTTCAAAAATGAAGATTTTTTTGAATATCACAGCCATCTACATATATATATATATATATATATGTGTATATATATATTCTTTTTTGCGGAAAAAAAATTATAGAAAAACGAAAAACTGAAACAAATGAATGTTCAGTTTACATAGTAAAATTTCTCATCAAATTAATTACTTGTTTTTGTTTTTAATAATTTAATTAAAATATTTTAAAGTTAACTTTATGCAACTTTTCCTTCTCTTACCACTTGCATGTTTGAATGTTGGATGAGAGGAGTGAAGAATCTTCTGCTTATCATTTGTGTATTGTATGGATTCCAAATCCTTCTCAATCAATTCTAACTCCGATGTTTCCGCGTTTAAAGCTGTGGGTAAATCGGTTGGCATACTACTACTACCTGTAAAATGATAAGCGATAATTTCAAACTTTTTTTGAAATCATTCCTTTTTTTCTTTGTTTTATTTCGGAAAATCGAAATTAAATG